>PVKV010002294.1:0-38811 GCA_004027835.1 Alouatta palliata | reverse complement strand
TGGAATGCAGTGTTGCAATCTGAGCTCACTACAACCTTCACCTCCTGGGTTCAAGAGATTCTCCTTCCTCAGCCTTCTGAGTAGCTGGGATTACAGGCACACACCACCACGCCTGGCTAATTTTTGTACTTTTAGTAGAGATGGGATTTCACCATGTTGGTCAGGCTAGTCTCGAACTTCTGGCTTTGTGATCCTCCCACCTCGGCCTCCCAAAGTGCTGGGATTACAAGCGTAAGCCACCGTGCCCAGCCCTTATTGTGCATTTGATGTGCATTTCTCCGAAGATTAGGGACGCTAAGCATTTTTTCATATACCTGTTGGCCATTTGTATGTCGTCTTTTGATAAATGACTATTTATGTTCTTTGATCAATTTTTAATGGGATTATTTGTTTTTATACTATTGAGTTGTTTACCTTCCTTGTGTATTCTTTCCCTGTTGGATGAGTAATTTGCAGATGTTTTCTCCAGTCAACAGGTTATCTCTTCATGCCGTTGATTGTTTCTTTGCTGCTGCTTATATTATTCAATACATTATATTTTCTTATATATTCAATATATTTCATATATTATTATAGCTTCAGTTTTCTTTCTGGCTACCTAGAAAATATTCATCATAATTTAATAGAATATTTCATTTAGAATCATAACTTATTTTAACAACAGCAAGTGCCTATGGTCTTGAAAGAGCTATTGTTGAAATAGGTAACATGTTTGTCCAAGGATACATAAAATTGATTGTTGAAGACACTGAGGACCTCAATGTAAGAATGCATATGGCTTCAATGTTCACTTTTATGTAGGCTTTTCCATCTTTACTCAACAGATCAAAAAGGAGGCATGTTTTGGGAGTGCCAGCTAGAGAGTAACTGGAGTGGTTGGCTAAGGGCTCTTGGAAGAAGTGGGGAAAGAGTGAGTAGGTGCTTGTATAATTCTCCCTAATGACCAAGGAGAAAACTGAATCAAGGTATTTTGGGTATTGAAGGAAAGGGAAAATAAATTACAACAGAACACCAGCTATACTGAGTCTGTAAGATGAAAGCATAGGGAGTTCTGTTTAGAAAATAAGAAATCAGTGTTTGGGATCTGAAAGGAGGAACAGTCAAGGTGGTAAGGCCCAAGCAGGAGCCATTGGAGATGAATATTGGCAATAAATGTAAACATTTGTTTGTCTCTGGAAAAGAACAAAATTCTTAACCTCTAACTACTTCTGACTGCAAGATAAGGGATACAGTTTATGACAACAGTCATTTATTTTAGAAGGCCACAAGGCAAATTGCGTTCTTATAGAGGCAGTGTAGGAAGATAGAAAAGGCCAAAAGATTGACCAAATCAGAGTTTTAGAAAGCATACTAAAAGCTGGGCAGCTATTGTCAGGCTCAAACAGGAGGATCCAAGTCCAGCCTGGGCAACATAGTGAGATCTTTTCTCTGAAAACAAAAGATACTAGAAAGGGATGCCTGGAATAGGGAATGTGAACCAAGAAGAGCTGAGCTGCTTGAGAACACTAGATAATAGATGACTTGGGGGGATTCCGTTTGGAATGACCCAACAAGAACATGAATACAGGATATGAATGACACTGACTCACTTTAGTGTTCAAAGGCTGTTGAGCCTAAGCAACCTGAGACCCTTGAAGGTCTCAATGAAGTCAGGGCTTATCCCTAAGATTTTTCTTTCTGGAATCTGGGGAGACTCCAGTACTTCCTCTCCTGGCCCCTATTGGGATATCTGGCAAGAATGGCCTTCTGAAGTCTTCAGAGGCCATAGCTAAGGAAAGGGTTTTGGGGAGAATAAAGTGTGGCCACGACTGGCAATGGATTTATGTCATACAGAGACATCAGTGGCAGGGGGCACTAGGGAAAAGTTTAGAACAGATGACCTAAAATAAGCAGAAATGAAAAGCCAAATACCATGGAGGAATCCGGGTTCTCTGTTCTTTCCATGAAGACAAGGTGTGCAGCCAGTTAATACCATATTACAATAGTAGAAGACAATTTAGCAGCCTTCTTACCCATGTAGGCTCCTGGCTGAGCTGAACAATGCCCACAGGCTTCCACTAGTGGGCGCAAGGCATTAAAACAGGAACAGGGAAGAGAATAAGAGAAAAGAAAAAAGGAATAGAGCAGAGATAGAAAAAAAGGAGGAAGAATATTAATATTTAAAAAAATAAAGGTGGGAGCAAAAAATATTACAAACTATCTCCAGTACCATTGGGCCAGTGGAGCTATAATCATATGATCAGTCTACAGTTTTGCAAGTTCCAAAGTATTACATTATAGACTAAACCTGATGAAGTATTTCTAGAAAAATAAGTTGAGGGAAAAGAGGTGGAAGGCTGTACAAAGGAAAACAGGGGAGGCCCAACCACAGGCTGCTTGTTTAGTTGAATAGCGTATGTACTGCATGAATGCCCTGTTATAGTAAGTCTCCCTAGAAAGCAGAGCCTGAGGCAAGAATTGCAAGGCATATGATCTAGTGAGAGTATGTTCCTTAGGCTAAACCTACAAATAAGTAAGGAAAGCATGACAGAGTAGGGAAAGAGCTGAGGAGGTGATCCCAGGTAAAGCCTAGCTTTGGTCTAACTCTTGGTGGGGAGGATTCTGGAACATAAATTGCACCACAGCTTGTGTCCAATTTGAGGTAAGATAGAAGGCCTTTTGAAACCCTGTACAGTAACACATAGGCTATGAGCGGCTCCTGAGATGGGGCACAGCTTCTCGGGCCAGATGGGTCCCATTAGCTGAGGACATTTCTTGGGGAAAGGGGCAGCTATGACCCTTAGCAGTTGTGATAGTTTAATGCATCAACTTGACTAAGCAATAGTTCCCAGTTATTAAATCAAACCCTAAGTGTTGCGGTGAAGGCATGTTATAGATGTGACTAACATCTATAATCTGTTGACTCTTAATAAGAAAGATTACCCTGGAAAATCTGGGTAGGCCTGATTCAATCAATTGAAATGTCTTAAGAGCAGAACTGAGGTCTTTCAAAAGAAGAAGAAATTCTGCCTGTAGATAATCAACTTCAACTCATACCCAAGAGTTCCACCTGTCCTTAAAGTCCTGTTCTATGGATTTTGGACTTCTCTAGCTAGCCCTCACAATCATCCATCCTATGAGCCAGTTCCTTGTAATGAATTCTCTTTCCCTTTCTCCTACTGAGTCTGTGGTGGAACCCTGACTAAGCCAACACTCAAAGCATCTTGTGATGGGTGTACAGCCAGTGAAGAGAATCTACCAACACTATAGATTAAACCACCCAGAAAAAGGGACAAGTGGGAGCTAACGTCCAGTCCTCTCAGTATTAAGTCATGGGCCACCTTGGCAGGAATCATGTTTGCTAGGAGGAAGAAGTGATTTTTTTCTTCTTGCAAAATCATTTTCTGCTCACTTTTGAATCATGTGCTTAAAAGGGAGTATGTGTTCTAAAGTGGAGAGGAAGGGGCCTTTTTTTTTTTAAATTTGTCTGCATAAAGACAGACAAACATTTAAACTTTAATCAAAAACAGTGTCATTTATCAGCAGTTTACCTTATATTGTACAGCTAGAGAAACAAATGAAAAAAGACAGCAACTTCCCAGTATTAATTTTAGGACCACAAAAGCATTATTGTTTTGTTCTAAATATATTTGTTTTACCTTCTATACCTGTTAATGTACTTAAAGACACTCCACCACAAATAATGTAAAATGATATGATTTTTTTGCTGCTAGAGACCTAGCATACACAATTTGAAGTTAAAAAGTTCAATGTATCATCTGGGGAAGAAAAAGAAAGAAACATTTTTCTGGGGGCATCATTGTCAAACCAGAAAACACAGCTAGATATCTTGTGGTATCAAATGTGGTACAATGCAGATACAGTAGATACATCCTGACTTCTGAACTACCATCAACACTAACACAAAACAGGCACAGCTAAGGCACAGGGTGAAAAGACAAGCTGAAGGGAAGGAGCAGGAGATAAAGAAAAAGATAGAGGTGGAAGAAAAGATAGGATTAGGGGAGGGAAGACCTTCATAGTGCATGTTAAGACAAAGCAAAACTAGGCAGAAATTACTTCATTGCAAAGGAACTACCTTTAAAAGGTAGAATTTTAGAGCAAGAAAGGGGAAAACCCCATAGTAAATTTCAATGTCTAAAGGTTGGAAAAGTAGAATAGTGAAGGAATAGAAAGCAGCAATATGGAAACAGCAGAATTCAGAAAATTCCAATTTTCAAGAATATATTTTATATGTATCTTTAACATGAAACCAAATAAATTTGGAAGCTAAATTTGCTGCATACCATTTGTGAAGTCTACAAGGAAATGGAATGATGTTTACTGTATGTGCCACTCTGAATGAGAACAGGGGCTGAATCTATTGACTAGAGGATACAGAGGTCAGACTCTGACCCAGGCCTGACCAGAGGTCAACAACACCCTCTATAAAGCTACCATCAGTGGTTATGTGCACGATACAACTTGTATCTTGGGACTTATCTTATACAGCTTCCTCCCTTCGAAAAACTACATAGCTTAGCTGACTGGCCAGCAATGTGTTAAAGGCACCCAACCTGTTCTGTGGGTAATTCAAAAGAGCACAGTCCATGCTTCTACTCCAGAGATAAGTCAAAAAAAGAGAGAAATGTATGTATAAGGTCATGTCATTTGCAGAGAAGAACAACTAACAAAGCCTTTGTTGTATTTCATGGTTCCATTTACTTTCATATCACTTAATTATTTTTTCTTTTACAATAGCTTTTTTAGCTTTTACTTTTGCACCCTTAGAAGTTAAGTGCATTAAGATATGTTTAACCCCTTCATTGACTTCAGTATCTCAGAATGGGTAGTTAAGTCAATTATCATTTTAGGTAAAAACTCATCCAATGAAGGCATAAGTTGAAACTTGGACAATCCCAAAATTTGAAAAGCCAACATTGAAGAAGTATTGGCCTTCAAACATGATTTGCTGCATGGGTGGGGCTGACCCTTCTCTTCCATTTTTTCCTACTCCTTTTACGCAGCTATGAGATATAGACTGTTCTACTCCATCTCCACCAATATCCCATCATTGCCTAAAACATGCCATTGTAAAAAATTATTTTGAGTGTTGGAGGACCTGGTATTGACAATTCTCAATTTGCAAATAGCCTCAAAAATAAAAATGTGTAATAAAGGAAAGGTAGACAATCAGAAAGGCAGGTAGGCCACCAGGTGAGAGATTGAATATACAAAGGACAATGGCCAGACCATATATAAAAATAGAATTCTGATCCACAGCCTGCAGCAATCTGCCCACTCTTCTATAAGTCAGTCTTGTAGGAAGTCGGGACTACTCTCTCTAGCAACACTCCAGGAAGCTAAACAATAACTACTATAACAATCAGCTCCAAATGTCCAGAGTTTAAAAACTGACAGCTGTTCTAATTTTTCTTCCTGCTTCCTACTTAAAACCAACCAGAGAAAGCCAGATAATGCACCTAGAACCAATCCCATAGGATACCCTGCTTCTAGTTAGCTTGCCTACAACTTCCCTGTGCTAACAACCTCCAATCCTGGTGTACTGAAGCCTTCCTTTTGCTTCATTATAAAGCTATCTCACTCCTCTGCCTGCCTTAGAGTCTCTGCAAGTGACAGTGGCTGACTTCCCTGCTATAGCAATCTCTGAATAAATACCCTTTGCATGTCCTCATTTGTTTTGTCTTATTTCTACACAGGTATGTTGCACAGGCTATGCACTAAATGGCTAAGGGAAAACCATCAACATTATCATCTGTATGGGAAAGGTCCCCCTTAAAGTAGTGCAGAGTGCAATCTACATGATTATATATGGTAATTCTGGGCAGGCTTAGCCTTTGTTCATGAAAGCAGTACAGTGGAGTATGCAAAGGACTAGGGTTGGTATGGCATGTCGGCCATCTTATAGACCAGGCAGCTATTTGGTCATACCTCCCCAGGGGTACCTGGAAAGGTATGAGACCAATTGAAATCACTAGGTGCTTACTCAGGTTATCAGCTGCAACAGACTGAATGTTTGTGTTTCCACAAAATTCATGTTAAAATCCTAATCTCTAATGTTATGGTAGTAGAAGGCTGGGCCTTTGGGAGGTGACTGGGTCATGAGAGTGAAGACCTCTTTAATGAGATGAGTGCCTTTATGAAAAGACATGCTCCCCTTCATATGAAAACACAGCAAGAAGATGTCCAGCTGCAAATTAGGAAGTGGTTCCTCATCTCACAAGATCTACTGGTACCTTGATCTTGGAATTCTCAGTCTTTATAACTGTCGGAGATAAGTGTTTTGTAAAGCCACCTAGTCTATAGTAATTTGTTATAGCAGCCAAGAAGACTAAGATGTCATCCCTGCATGCTCCAGGAGGCTGTATATCCCAGACCAGCAGTTTTCTTATGATCCGGCACTGGAATCCTAGCACTGACATAATTTCTGCCCCAATCTTTGTCTACTAATCATTGTAAAGGTCAAGTTCTCCAGAAAAAACTGGGGCTACATCCTGCAGATGCATGGATATTGGCCCAGTGCATCGTTGTGCTCTTCCTATCGCCAGTTTATCCTGTTCCCCTGTTTGGGTCAGCTCTTTTCAACCAAAGGCCTTGACTACACAGTCCCTGCTTAAAATAACATTGAGCTTATTTAATTTTCTAAGGTTTCAGGCCCTAAGTCTCAACATAATTATTTTTTATGACAGAGGCCACAAGCACAAACAATACTCCTATGCAAATTAGTGTGTCATGTGAATAAGTGACACAGATGAAATGCAGAACACAAAGAATCGGAGATTGTGCCTTGTCTAAAAGGGGCAACTGGTAACTTCAGCCAATTTCGTTAAGAAATAATACAGGCAGTGGTGTGCTGGAACTAGTTTGTGAGACAAGACTATGTACATCTTCCCAACTTCAGGAAAAATGATCACCTTAGTAGCTCAAAAATCAGCCATGCCATAGTATTTACACCATAGAAATAGGCAAATCCTACAAATCAAGACTTTTTTCAATGTCTAGATGTTAAACATCTACCAGCATACATATCATTGAATATAAGCAAGTGTTCCCAGATCCTCAAATATTTCAGAAGAAGCAGAAATTCAGATGTCTTTGTGAACACAAAATTTTTTATTGTTGGCAAATCAATGTTAAAATACTATGTTGGCAAAACAAAACGTCACTGTTACCACCTGCTCACAGCTCTCCATTATGCCAGTGCATCATAGCCTTGTTTATGGCTTCACATCTCTAATTTACATCTATAATAATTGAGCAACAGAGTCTTGCAGGAGCCTGAGTACATTTGTTAGGCCCCTAATAATTGATATTTATCACAGGTGGTTTTTATAACCTTCTGGAATGTTCATAAATATTTATTGTATGTGAAGAAGCCATAGTAGATGTAAAAAAAAAACAGCTTTAAGGATGAATTTAAAAAGAATTTTCCATCTGTTAAACTAAAGTGATCCATGAATATTAATGACGTTTCTTTCTTAAACAATAGCACACCTTGTCAAGTACTCGACAGAGATAGAATTTACTGTAATTATATGTGTGTGTATGTATGTTTGTATACACACACACAAAGAAATAAAAACAGTACTTAGAAAATGGGATGTCCCTTATATTAGCAGTAAGGGAAGGCAAAAAGTGAAATATCATAAATTTTATCTCGATCAGATGAATTAATAACTGTTGACCTGATGTTAACACAAGGACACTGTTGAATCCAGTTGATGTCAGGAGTTTGACATCAGAGGAGATAATCTATCCTCTAAAGGTCCCTTGATGTGCCTGTTAGAGACATTTGATTTAATCTTCCTCTCCATCTTCTGAGTATGTGCCCAAATCTCTGGAGCCATCCATTACAGTAATAACACATAATCACTAAAATTTCAAGCAGTTTAGTTTGCACTTCCAATTTTAACTTTCTACCAACATCCATAATGATAATTCATCTTACCTGGTCTTAGGAATTGTTATCAGGCTTTGTATTGTAGCATAAGCAGATTATAAAGATAAGAAAATCTCCTCATGTTAATCATTGCACACTGAAATACTGGGATGACATTTAGTTAAGAATCTATAATGTAATTGGAATCTCTAATACCTTAGTTGCTGCTCTTCAGTGACTTGCTCTCCAAATGATAGGAGTTTTATAAACTTTAATAAAAAGCAAAAAAAAAAAAAAGCAAGAAACCATACACAGAAATGTCTAAAATGCAGTGACATTTTAAAGACTGGAATTTAATTGTGCTGGCTTTCCACTCCACAGTCTATTTTTATGTGTAGTTCTTTGAAATGCAGAGTAAATGTTTCTTACCTTCTTTTGTTTATGATACAGATGAAAAATTCAACAGCTAGGTTGCATCATAATCTACCTTGCATACCCTTATAAATTTTCTGTCTTTATTGCCAGCTGCACAGTGTTCTCATCAACTTTGAAATGGAAAGCAGTCCAGGATAGAAATTCTTATACTTTTACATTAGTTATTCTGTTAAAATGGTCTGAAAATCACCTTGACACTGCTTTTTTTATTAGTGGCCCAAGCTCCAAAATACAGAATTTCCGAATTTTAACATGCCATTGTAATTTAATAGATGAGTGTGCTAGTCCTCATTAATATTCTGAATGCATAACTGCTCTAATAAGCAATTTAAAATACTGCTGAGACTGATAGGAGAGGGAATAAAAAAGATCTCGGTATATTGGGTACTTTGAGACTAGAAGGTAATCAACAAGTACAGATTTTTACATAAGGCACATCCAGAGCTATTTGGAAGGTATTCATCCTCAAGTTTCATTCATGGAAACCCAACACTGTTGGAATTCTCGTGATACTGTGTATTTAGGTTCAACAAACAGAAAAACCTATCTGATTCCAAAATTTAGAGTCAATATGATGAGAAAGAACCAGCAAAAAAAAAACAAAAATGCTAAGACAGAGTAGCCAGTGAGGTCAAAAATAGTGTAAAATTCAAGAGGCCAAGAATGAACAGTATTCAAGAAAAAGAATATGTTAAAGGCAACTGAAAATTGCAGTAGGATGTGTACTACAAATTAACCATTGGACATAGCATCAAGAAGGGCAAAGGTAACTTTGACAAGAGTAGCTTCAATGGATAAATGAGAGGTGAAAGCCTAAATGGAATTAGTTCAAGAGAGAACAGGAGAAAAGGAATTAGCATTAGCAAACATAGGTAAATATTTGGAAATCTTTGCTGTAACGGGGAGTGAAAAATTTAAATAGCAGCTGGAAGAGAGACTAAGGTCAAAAAAGCTTTATTTAAGATGGGAGAAATAATACCCTGTTCTTAAACTAAGATTATGATAAGATAGAGAGTGGGAGCTGATAAGAAGAAACTAATGATGCCTGAGAGAAGAGGGAGTTATCATAAATACGCCCTGGAGTAAGTGAGAGGAACTGAGACCTAGTGTATAAGTGGAAGGGCTGATCTTGAATAGAACAGTCAGGCAGAAAGACCTAATAAATGAGCACAAATGCAAGTATATGGTTGCTTGTGGAGGCAAGGACCTTAAATTATTTTTTCATTTTGCTTTTACTTTGTTAGCAAAATAGGAAGCAAAGCCATCAACTGAAATTTAGGAGAGAAAAGATGTTAGAGGCTTAAGGACATTGCATAAAGTTGTCATGTAGGTTATCTTCCAGGGCTTTTATAGTTTTGGAATTTACATGTAAGTCTTTAAACCATTTTGAGTTGATTTTTGTCTATGGTGTAAGGAAGGGGTTCAGTTTCAATCTTCTGCATATGGCTAACGAGTTATCCTAGCACCATTTAATGAATAGAGAGTCCTTTCCTCGTTGTTTTTGTTGACTTCGTTGAGGATCAGATGGTTGTAGATGTGCACCATTATTTCTAGAGTCTATATTCTGTTCCATTGGTCTGTGTGTCTGTTTTTGTGCCAGTACCATGCCGTTCTGGTTTATGGTACCCTTGTAGTTGAATACCATTCTGGCCATAAGATCTGGCAAAGATTTCATGATGAAGACAACAAAACAAAACTTGACAAATGAGACCCACTCAAACTAAAGAGCTTATGCACAGCAAAAAGAAACCATCTGCAGAGTAAACAGACAACATACAGAATGGGAGAAAAATATTTGCAAACTAAGCATCCAACAAAGGACTAATATTCAGAATCTATAAGAAACTTAAACATATCAACGATCAAAAAATTAACACAAAAAAGTAGATGAAGTACATGAGCAGATATTTTTCAAAAAAAGATATACATGTGGCCAACAATCATACGAAAATAAATTCAACATTATAGATCACTTGAAAAATGCAAATCAAAACCACGATGAAATACCATCTCACACCAGAGTGGCGATGACTAAAAAGTCACAAAATAACAGATGCTACCAAGGCTGTGGAGAAAAGGGAATGCTTATACACTGCTGGTGGTATGTAAATTAGTTCAACCATTGCAGAAAGCAGCTTGATGACTTCTCAAAGAACTGAAGGCAGAATTACCATTCAATTCTGCCACCCCATTATTGCATGTATACCCAAAGGAATATGTTATTCTACCGTAAAGACACAGACACATACGTGTTCATCGCAGCACTGTTCACAATAGCAAAGACAAGGAATCAACCTAAATGCCCATCAACAGTAGGCTGGACAAAGAAAATGTGGTACATATACACCATGGGATACTATCAGCCATAAAAAAAACATGAGATCATGTCCTTTGCAGCAACATGGATGGAGCTGGAGGCCACTGCCATAAGCAAACTAACACAAGAACAGAAAACCAACTACCACATGTTTTACACTCATAAGTGGAAGCTTACATACTGAGTACATATAGACACAAAGGAGGGAACAAGAGACCTACTGGAGGGTAGAGAGAGGTAGGAAAGTGAGGATTGAAAAACTACCTCTCGGGTACTATACTTTTCACTTGGGTGATGAAATAGTCTGTAAATCAAACTCCATGATGCACAATTTATCTGTATTACAGACTTGCACTTGTATCGCTGAAGCTAAAAGTTTTTTAAAAAATTAACATCTAGAAGAACATGAAAACACTAGGATAATGTATTACAATTGCAGAGCCACAGCAGGGGCTTCTTTGAGGCTAATAGTTATGAACTAAATTATCATAATGTTTGGGAGATTTTCCCAACCATGTTCAGTTATTAGAGTACAGATACAAAGTAAGTGGAATATTGGATTTAACCAAGGAAGAGATTTTGCTAGACAAGTATGATAAATACAGAGAGGTTTCAGAAGCTTGAGGACTTGAGAATGTATGCAAGAGACAGTGAATCATCATGCACCTTGGAATTTAAACAGGGTAAGGGGGATAGTGAGGTCATGACACGGTTGGAGACAGGGAAACAGTTATAAAACCAGTGAGCTGCAGGGCCTGGAAATTAAAAGGTAGTAGAATGTGGGAAACTTTAGGGGGTAAACTGAAATAAGAAGGTGTTTGAAATTGAATTAATAAAGAAATTGAACTTAATGGTAATGATGAAATATGATTTATAAGTATGGGAGTGGATAACTGAAATACGAGGGATGGGGCACAAGATTATTGGAAGAAAAGTGAACCAGTAATTCAGCTTCCAGGTTGCTGGGAAGATTGTCTTCATGGACATTGATGTCTCCATGGACTGTGTTAGGAGTAATATTGGAATGAGTCAAAAACTGAGGAGCTAAAGCTTAAAGAGTATGTGCTGGGGGGCTCCTCCAGGAATAGTTGTCAGTTAAATGACCACAAGGTGAAATAGTGTGATTACATGTCATTCACAGGTGACAATTCCAGTTTGGAAATGGAAGACGAGAGGGCACTCAATCCACACACCCTATGGTGTTGTAGAATGTGAGAGGTAAAATATTACCACTTGAGAGGGCTACATGGCAAGCTGAAACTTGAGGGGAGAGTCACCCAAGTTTCAGTTGTATTTAGAGAGGATGTTGAAAAAATAATGACTTTTCCTGGAGACTGACTGGCATGCTGTAGAGGTGGGAATGTTTCAGGACTTTCTGTGAGAAAAGAGTTGATGTTTGAGGTTGAGGGGGATGACAAGAGGTAATGAACCAAAAGGAAAGGTGATTTCAGAGGGTGGAAGAAAGATGACCGGGGAGTCAGGGCTTCTAGGTGTTAGTGTTTAAGTTGGTCAAAAGGGTAAGTAGCTTGGTGAGATGATCAGTGGCGATCTTGAATGTTGCTGGAAGAAAAGGAAGGTGAAAAGTATGCAGGCTTCTAGATCCACTCTCAATTCTGGCCAATTAAAGTATTCTGATGGAGTGGATCTTATCTAGAATGCCTAGATTTTGGGGATTCCCCTTCATCCCAGGAACATCAGCAGCTCTGGGGCATGTTTTGGCTCATTGTTGAGATATTCTCTACTATTGGCTTTTCGAACATGTTTACTTCATTTTACTTCTACCTTCCTAATTGCTTCCTTCCAGTCTCCCTTACTGGCACCAGTTTTTATTTATCTCTAAATGTTGTAGGGTTTTGTCTTTCTCTCTGTTGTATTCTCCATCTGTACTGTCTCCCCAGAGAAAGACCTAGTCTCATGGTATTTGTATTAAGGACACAGAAGTGATGGACAACAAACATAAACAAATAAATGTGTAGTCAATTTAAAATAGTGAAAGATGCTGTAAAGGAGATTGTTATCGTCCAGAACATAAAGATGGCTGCTACAGCTGGAAGACACTCAGAGAACATCCACCTGTTATCAAGCAGGGATGAGGTTGTCCCCCAAGGGACATTTAGCAATGCCTGGAGACATTCTTAATTGTCACATCTGGGGAGATGCTACTGGTATCTAGTTGGTAGAGGCCTGAGAGGCTGCCAAACATCCTACAAAGCACTGGACAGACCCTCAGGTCAAATAGTTCTCTAACCCCATATATCAGTATGTGGAAGCTCAGAAACTCTGGGTTAGATCTTAGAGGAAAGAGAGTGAAACTGGTAAAATTTAGTCACTGAAGTTGGCAGTTGCCAGCACATAAGAACTTGTTGGCATTGATAGGCATTTTAATTTCATTCTAGGTAAAGGGAAGCCACTGGAAAAAATCAGGGATGCTAAATGATCTAATTTACATTTTGGATAATTATTTCAGCTGTTGGGTATAGAATGAACTATAGCTGATTCCACAAGAATCAGAAAGAACAATAAGAAAGCTATTAAAATACTAAGACCACAATGGTTTTAAAATATGTCTTCAAATTCTTTGATGCTTGATATGTTTTGGCTGTGTCCCCACCCAAATATCATCTTGAATTGTAGTCCTATACTCCCTGCATGTTGTGGGAGGGACCAGGTGGAGATAATTGAATCATGGGGGTGATTTTTCCCATCCTGTTCTCAGGATAGTTAGTTAGTTCTCACCAGATCTGATGGTTTTATAGGGGGCTTCCCCCTTCTCTGGGCACTCATTCTTCTTCCTGACATCATGTGAAGAACGATGTGTTTGCTTCCCCTTCCACCATGATTTTAAGTTTCCTGAAGCTTCCCCAGCCAGGCTGAACTGTGAGTCAATTAAATCTCTTTCCTTTATAAATTACACAATCTCAGTATGTCTTTATTAGCAGTGTGAGAATGGACTACTATAGTAGTCCTCCTTCCAAGAGGTAGAATTTAATTCCCCCTCCCTTGAATGTAGGGCAGATTTAGTAACTTGGGTCTAATGAATAGATTGTAGTGGAAGTGACTGGGACTTCATTGTTTAATACATGTTTTACCCTGTTTACACATATACCTTCTCTTCTGGCCTACATGAAACTTGTATTTCTAGCACATTGCCTGGTACCCTGGTAATGTGTTTTAAAAAGACTGAAATGATTTTCGCTAATGCGTGCGCGCATGGGCGCGCGCGCACACACACACACACACACACACACACACAAAATACTACACACACATATGTAACCTATGGTTAACAGAATATTACAATTTAAAAGTCAAAACCACAAAGGAAGAAGAGGTGGATATGTTGCCCATAAGATTAGTATACATTCATTAGTGGGTAGCAAATTAGACAATGAGTTTTCTGGAATTCGGGATGAGAAAAAAATGCAACCTTAAAAATTTACATAAAATCTATAAAAGTACAAATTTATATTTAAGAGAAAAATTTTTTCCAAGATGAACTTCAAAACTGTATTCTTAATATATAGGAAAATATATGAGGAAATACCAATCTCAAGTTAGGGCTTATAACACATACTAAAGCAGTTGGATTAAACAGTGATCCCCAAGGATATCCATTTGCTAATCCCTAGAAACTGTGTTACTGCCTTATGTAAAAAAAAAGATAGGTAAGTATTGCCTTATATACCAAAAGATATGAATAAATTACAGATTTTGAGATGAGGAGATTAGCCTGTATTATTTGGATGGGCCCTAAATGTGCTCACATGTGTCCTTATTAGAGAGAGGCCAGGGAAGATACCGCTACAGAGGAAAAGGTGATATGACAGAGGAGAGAACCTGAAGATTCTATGCTACTGGTTTTGAAAACAGAGGAAGTGTCCATAAATCCAGTAATGTGAGGAATATAGCACCAGAAGCTGGAAAAGGAAAGGAAAAGTTTTTTCCCCTAGAGCCATCTAAGGAGCTACAGCCCTGCTGAAACCTTGACTTCAGCCCAGTGACACTGATGTCAGACTTTTGGCCTTCAGAACCTTAAAAGAATAAATTACATTGTTTTAAACCACTGTTTGTACTAATTTGTTACAGCAGCCGTAGGAAACTAATATAGGCTCTTTATTTTAATGCCCTATAATAAAAGCTGACATCAAAGCTCAAAAATGTGCATAAATAATTTTAAGTGAACATTATTTTGGAGAAGGTTGAGTAATACTGCGAAATCACAAAAGAAATGCAAACATAGGCTTTATAACCTAGAAGTGGGTATTAATTTGTGACCTTTAAAGTACCTCTTCTTCACATAGATTTGGGGTAGAAGAAGCTATTTATTCAAATGAAATTAAATGAAGACTGGAAAGTATAACTACTAGACTTCAACACAAATTAAATCAATGATAAAATTTTTTACCTATACCTATACTCAAACTACTGTAAGAGAACAAAAATAGATTTTATCAGGAAGAATATGGAAGTTACCTGATTGCAAGCATGGCTGGACCTAGGGTTTTTTAAATAATTTCATTGGGATTCTCTTCATCATTCAATCTACTTTCTCTGACAAAAGCCTATTTTAAAATGCAGAGCACCAAAGCCCTGATAACAGATCTACCAAAATGTGGCCATCAGGACAGTTATTCTGCCATTTGTTGAGGCTAATGAAACAGTCCCGCTTATTGATCTCACTGTTCCATTAAGCAAAAACGCCCCTAAGGACACTTGCAGAGCAAAGAGGAACCAGACCAAGCATGGAAACAAATGAGGGACATGTAAATAAAACTTGTCATCCCAGCATCTGGACACAATAATTAAACATCTTGGGATTTGGGGATTCAGTTTTTACTGGCATCAATTCAGCAAAGGTGTTTCTGTACGCTTATCACACAACTCAAACATTGCATTTTGATATCAAGAGGAAAAATAGACTTGAAAATATAAGGTGCTAAAAATGAAAATCTAATAATGGTAAATGAAATACCATAGATAGGAGGATGTATGATGCAATGTTTGACAGCAAGGATGTTGGACCCAGGTGGATTTGCATTTGAATCCAAACCCTAGCATTTGTTGTCTGTGCTACCTTAGGTAAGCCCTTGGACCTCCTCCAGCTGATTTTTAGTATAGAAAATGAGCCTAAAAATAATACCTTTTCTTTAATTTGTTTGGACAGTTACATGAAAGAACACGTTGATTGCTTAACAACTTTCCTGGAACATAACAAATGTTCAATAACTGGTCATTATTAGTAGTAAAAATTGTTAGTGCTCACCATTAATAGATACAGTTTTCTTATCTCTAAAAAATAGGAGTTGGACAATATGAGATCAAAAACTTCCTCAACTACTAACATTTTGTGGCTATGCAGTTTTAATGGTCTCTAAGTCCTACATTTCCAAGTAGTTAGGAGGTGGCAAAAGATTGGAACCACGCACATATGGCTGTATGAGTGGGTAATGCCTGCTGAGCATACACAGATGGTGAGAATCATTGCTTCCATATCTGAGGTCCCTGGAGGTGGGAGAGGGTGCTGTGTGAGTCTCTTCTACTCAGGTTCTACTCCTAGTAATTGACTCTGGTATTCATTGATATGCTTAGTAAGTATTTCATTCGTTTCTCCTTCTAGCACTGGGGAGTCTGAATTCCATGCCCCTTTGGTGACTGGGTGGCACTGTATTATTATTTCTGGCCAATGAGTTGCGAACATAAGTGATGTGTCCATGTGCGATTGGAATTTGAGCATTTAATTACTTATGTAAAACTTTCCAGAATATATTTTCACTCTGTGACGGCAAATTTCAAGATAATGGCTTCTCAATTAGCACATTATTAGAGGAAGATGACACCAAGAAAAGCTCCCAGCATGATTTACATATAAATCTTTGTTATTTTAAGCCACTGAGATTTTTGAGGCTGTTCCTTAGCACAGCATAATTTATTCTATCTTGACTGATACAGAAGTGTATGCCTAGAAGGGAGGTGACAACACAAAAAATATAGCCTAAAATAAGTACCATTAGCTTAGGGGTCAAGTGGTGGGTGGGAAGGAAGCTATTCTGAGGAGTTAGAATAGTTGCCATATTGCATGCTGGCAAACATTTGGTAGAACTGATGTCTGTAATAACTTGGAAGTCCAATCATGCACTTAATAAAATTTTAGCAACAGGAAAGAGGTAGAAAAACAATGTCAGTAGTATGTATCGGTTGCTAGTATCTGTGTTCAGCAAGATACCAGAAAAAAAGAAAAGAGCGAAGAAATGAATTGGCCAGGTTTCAAGAAGGAACAAAATAGAATGAGGAGGGCTCACAAAACTTCTAAAGTATCTTGGAAACAACTGCTTCTCAGCCTCAAATAATGACAAAATTGAGAAAGGCTTTGAATGACAAAAGTTTAAAACAGATTTGCAGCAAGAAGCAAATCAAGGGTGTGGCTACTATACCGATTATTTGAAAACCTCTGACAAAGGAATCATTTTTTAGACTGAAAGGAATTGTGCTTACTCAAGACATGACGTGTGGGCCCTCGCCCTTCTACAGGTAAGAAGCAGACTAAGAAGCCTACTCAGTTCCTAGGGAGGAAATATCCCAATACTCCATTTAGATCTTACTGAAAAAGTAATGGAAAATGAATGATATTTTGTAATACAAAGCTGTGGTTCATGCAGAAAACAGACAAGGGAGCAGGATTGGAGTCTAGCCAAGGAATATATCTTTCTCCCATAGGTGGCTCTCAAAGTATCTGACAAGTAGGACAGATGAACTGCCACAGATTGGTGTCTGCTTTGTATTTCTCATTGTTTCCGTTTCCAAATGAAAATGCGTATTGTAATAATCCTACCCTGTTCTGTCATTGTTTACTGGGTTCACAGGAAAGGGGATGGGTAATCTGAAGCTGTCACCTGAGGAAAGCTTTGGGTTGCTTCTCTGGGGAGTAGGTGAGTATGTTTTGCATGTGAGGACATGTAACCAAATATTTGGTGACCAAAAGGGAAACTGAGGTAAACTGTGCTGCTCATTAATATCCAGTTCTCTTCTTTCTTTCTTTCTTAACCATACACATGCAGAACTGAATTTCCTGGCTCTCTTTGTTTTAGGAGGAGTCATGTGACTGTTTCCAGACAATGAGTTGTCAGAAATGGTGTGTGTTCCCTTCAGGCAGGAGAGTTTAATTACTTGTGTTCTATCCTTCAGAGCTCTCTTTTCTTCTGCACAAGGATTGTCCATTCCCCATCAGCTGAGTCCTAGAGTAAGGATGTCAATGACCAAACTGACTTGTCAACTTGTGATATACTTGTAGTATTGGTGAGAAAAACCTTTTTGTTGTTGTTTTTAAGCAACTGAGATTTGGAAGTTGTTGAAGTGCCCTACTCATATTGCCTTGGCATTTACATTTTTTTTTTTTTTATTGTACTTTAGGTTCTCGGGTACATGTGCAGATCATGCAGGATTGTTGCATAGGTACATACATGGCAAGGTGGTTTGCTGCCTTCATCCCCCCATCACCCATATCTGGTATTTCTCCTCTCATCCCTCCCCACCATCCCCACCCCCACTGTCCCTCCCATAGCCCCACCCCCACTGACTGCAGTGTGTGATGCTCCCCTCCCTGTGTCCATGTGTTTTCATTGTTCAACACTCGCCTGTAAGTGATAACATATGGTGTTTGGTTTTCGGTTCTTGTGTCAGTTTGCTGAGAATGATGATTTCCAGATTCATCCATGTCCCTATGAAGGACATGAACTCATCATTTTTTATGGCTGCATAGTATTCCATGATATATATGTGCCACATTTTCTTTATCTGGTGTATCCATGGTGGACATTTGGGTTGGTTCCAGGTCTTTGCTATTGTAAACTGTGCTGCAGTGAACATACGTGTGCATGTGTCTTTATTATAGAACAATTTATAATTCTTTGGGTATATATCCAGTAATGGAATTGCTGGGTCAAATGGAATTTCTATTTCTAGGTCCTTGAGGAATCACTACACTGTCTTTCACAATGGTTGAACTAACTTACACTCCCACCAACAGTGTAAAAGTGTTACTATTTTCCCACATCCTCTCCAGCATCTATTGTCTCCAGATTTTTTAATGATAGCCATTCTAACTGGCGTGAGATGGTATCTCATTGTGGTTTTGATTTGCATTGCTCTAATGACCAGTGATGCTGAGTATTTTTTCATATGTTTCTTGGCCTCATCGATATCTTCTTTTGTAAAGTGTCTGTTCGTATCCTTCACCCACTTTTGAATGGGTTTGTTTGTTTTCTTTTTTTCTTGTAAATCTGTTTTATTCTTTCTGGATATTAGCCCTTTGTCAGATGTGTAGATTGCAAAAATTTTTTCCCATTGTAGTTTGCTCTGATGATTGTTTCCTTTGCTGTACAGAAGCTCTGGAGGTTAATTAGATCCATTTGTCTATTTTGGCTTTTGTTGCCATTGCTTTTGGTGTTTTAGCCATGAAGTCCTTGCCTATGACTATGTCCTGAATGGTTTTGTCTAGGTTTTCTTCTAAAGTTTTTATGGTGTTGGGTCTTATGTTTAGATCTTTAATCCATCTGGAGTTAATTTTAGTGTAAGGTGTCAGGAAGGGGTCATTTTTCTGCTTTCTGCGCGTGGTTAGCCAGTTTTCCCAATATCCTTTATTAAACAGGGAAACCTTTCCTCATTGCTTGTTTTTGTCAGATTTATCAAAGATCAGATGATTATAGATGTGTGGTGTTGCTTTTGAGGCCTCTGTTCTGTTCCATTGGTCTATGTCTCTGTTTTGGTACAAGTACCATGGTGTTTTGATTACTGTGGCCTTGTAGAAGTTTGAAGTCAGGTAGCGTGATGCCTGCCGCTTTGTTCTTTTTGCTTAGGATTGTTTTGGCTATGCAGGCTCTGTTTTGGCTCCATGCGAAGTTTGAAGTGGTTTTTTTCAGTTCTGTGAAGAAGGTCATTGGTAGCTTGATGGGGATAGCATTGAATCTATAAATTACTTAGGGCAGTATGGCCATTTTCACGATGTTGATTCTTCCCAACCATGAGCATGGGATGTTTTTCCATCTGTTTGTGTCCTCTCTGATTTCCTTGAGCAGTGGTTTGTACTTCTCCTTGAAGAGTTCCTTTACCTCCTGTGTTAGTTTTATTCCTAGGTATTTTATTCTCTTTGTAGCAATTGTGAATGGGAGTTCACTTGTGATTTGGCTCTCTGTTAGTCTGTTATTGGTGTATAGAAATGCTTGTGATTTCTGCACATTTATTTTGTATCCTGAGACTTTGCTGAAGTTGCTTATCAATTTCAGGAGATTTTGGGCTGAGACGATAGGGTCTTCTAAATATACAATCACGTTGTCTGCAAATAGAGGCAATTTGACTTCCTCTTTTCCTAATTGAATACTCTTTATTTCTTTTGCTTGCCTGATTGCTCTGGCTAGAACTTCCAATATTATATTGAACACGAGTGGTGAGAGAGGGCATCCTTGTCTTGTGCTAGATTTCAAAGGGAATGCTTCCAGTTTGGGCCCATTCAGTATGATATTGGCTGTTGGTTTGTCGTAGATAGCTTTTGTTATTTTGTGATATGTACCATTGATACCTAGTTTATTAAGGGTTTTTAGCATAAAGCACTGTTTAATTTTGTTGAAGGCCTTTTCTGCGTATACTGAGATAATCATGTGGTTTTTGTCTTTGGTTCTGTTGATGTTATGGTTTACATTTATAGACTTGCATATGTTGAACCAGCCTTGCATCCCCAGGATGAAGCCTACTTGATCATGATGAATTAGCTTTTTGATGTGCTGTTGCATTTTGTTTGCCAGTATTTTATTGAAGATTTTTGCATCTATGTTCATCATGGATACTGGCCTGAAGTTTTCTTTTTTAGTTGCATCTCTGCCCGGTTTTGGTATTAGGATGATGTTGGTCTCATAAAATGAGTTGGGGAGGATTCCCTCTTTTTGTATCATTTGGAATAGTTTCAGAAGGAATGATAGCAGCTCCTCTTTGTATGTCTGGCAGAATTCGGCTGTAAACCTGTCTGGACTTGGGCCTTTTTTAGTTGGTAGGCTATTAATTGCTCCTTCAACTTCAACCCTTGTTATTGATCTATTCAGGGTTTCAAATTCTTCCTGGTTTAGTCTTGGGAGAGTGCAAGTGTCCAGGAATTTATCCATTTCTTCCAGGTTTACTGGTTTGTGTGCATAGAGTTGTTTGTAGTAATCTCTGATGGTTGTTTGTATTTCACAATCAATGGTGATATCCCCTTTATCATTTTTTATTGCATCTATTTTATTCTTCTCTTTTCTTTTTTTATTAGTCTGGATAGCAGTCTGTCTATGGTTGATCTTTTCAAAAAACCAGCTCCTGGATTTGTTGATTTCTTGAAGGGTTTTTTGTGTCTCCATCTCCTTCAGTTCTGCTCTGATCTTAGTTATTGCTTGTCTTCTTCTAGCTTTTGAGTTTTTTTGATCTTGCTCCTCTCTTTCAATTTTGATGATAAGGTGTCGATTTTAGACCTTTCCTTACTCCTCATGTGGGCATTTATTGCTATGAATTTTCCTCCAGACACTGCTTTAAATGTGTCCCAGAGATTTTGGTATATTGTGTCTTCGTTCTCATTCGTTTCAAAGAACATCTTTATTTCTGCCTTCATTTCATTATTTATCCAGTCTACATTCGGGAGCCAGTTGTTCATTTTCCATGAAGTTGTGTGGTTTTGAGTTAATTTCTTAATCCTGAGTTCTAGTTTGATTGCACTGTGGTCTGAGAGACTGTTTGTTATGATTTCCGTTCTTTTGCATTTGCTGAGGAGTGATTTACTTTCAGTTATGTGGTCAATTTTAGAGCAAGTGCAATGTGGTGTTGAGAAGAATGTGTATTCTGTGGTTTTGGAGTTAAGAGTTCTGTAAATGTCTATTAAGTTCACTTGGTCCAGATCTGCATTCAAGTCCCGGATTTCCTTGTTGATTTTTTGTCTCGTTGATCTGTCTAATATTGACAGTGGAGTGTTAAAGTCTCCCACTATTATTGTGTGGAAGTCTGTCTCTTTGTAGGTGATTAGGACTTGCATTATGTTTTTAGGTCCTCCTGTATTGGGTGTGTATATATTTAGGATCGTTGGCTCTTCTTGTTGTATTGATCCTTTTACTATTATGTAATGTCCTTCTTTGTCTCTTTTGATTTTTGTTGGTAAGTCAGTTTTATCAGAGACTAGGATTACCACACTTGCTTTTTTTTTTTTTCCTCTCTCTCCATTTGCTTGGTAAATCTTCTTCCATCCCTTTATTTTGAGTCTATATGTGTCTTTGCACATGAGATGGGTTTCCTGAATACAGCACACCAGTGGTTCTTGGCTTTTTATCCAATTTGCCAATCTGTCTTTTGATTGGGGCATTTAGTCCATTTACATTTAATGTTAACATTGTTATGTGTGAATTTGATCCTGCCATTTTATTACTGATTGGTTGTTTTGCCCTTTGGTTGGTATAATTTCTTCATTCCATAGTTGGTCTTTACCATTTGGTTCTTTTTTTGTAGTTGCTGGTACTGGTTTTTCCTTTCTGTGTTTAGTGCTTCCTTCAGGAGCTCTTGTAGGGCAGGTCTGGTAGTGACAAAATCTCCCAGCAATTTCTTTTCCATGAAGGATTTTGTTTCTCCTTCACTTATGAAGCTTAGTTTGGCTGGATATGAAATGTTAGGTTAAGTTCTTTTCTTTAAGGATGTTGAATATTGGACCCCACTCTCTTCTGGCTTGTAGGGTTTCTGCCAAGAGATCTGCTGTAAGTCTGATGTGCTTCCCTTTGAGGCTGACTCAGCCTTTCTCTATGGCTGCCCTTAGTATTTTTTCCTTCATTTCAACCCTGGTGAACCTGATGATTATGTGTCTTGGGGTTGCTCTTCTGCAGGAGTATTGTTTTGGTGTTCTCTGTATTTTCTGTATTTGAATGTTGGCCTGCCTTGCTAGGTTGGGGAAGTTCTCCTGGATAATATCCTGAAGAGTGTTTTCCAGCTTGGATTCATTCTCCCCTTCATCTTCTGGTACACCAATCAGGCATAGATGGGGTCTTTTCACGTAATCCTATATTTCTTGAAGACTGTTCATTTCTTTTCACTCTTTGTTCTCTTTTCTTGCCTTCTCATTTTATTTCATTGATTTGATCTTCAGTCTCTGATATCCTTTCTTCTGCTTGATCTATTCAGCTATTGAAACTTGTGTATGTTTCGTGAAGTTCTTGTGCTGTGTTTTTCAGCTCCATCAAATCGTTTATGTTCTTCTCTAAGCTGGTTATTCTAGTTAGCATTTCATCTAACAATTTTTCATGGTTTTTAGTTTCTTTGCCTTGGGATAGAACATGCTCCTTTAACTCAAAAGTTTGATATTACCCACCTTCTGAAGCCTGCTTCTGTCAGTTCATCAAATTTGTTCTCCATCCTGCTTTGTTCCCTTGCTGGTGAGGAGTTGTGATGTCATGGTGGGTGAGAGACATTCTGGTTTTTGATGGTTTCATTATTCTTGCACTGGTTTCTCCCCATCTCTTGGATTTATATACTTTTAATCTCAGGTAGCTGCTTGGGGAGGTGGCTTTTCCTTTGTCTTCCTGCAGAGGTGCTGCTGGGCTGGCACAGATTCGGTGGAGCTGCTGCTGCTTTTGTTTACTCAGGAAAATTAGGCCGGCTTCTGCCATGTTGGCTTCCCTTCTGCCTGCCGAGCTGGATTGTTCCTGGTCGGTCACTCTCTAACTGACTTTCTGGGTGCCTAACTCTGGAGTGAGAGTTTTTGACCTGCTGGGCTTTGTGCAGCAGGGGGACCCATCCTGCCATTTGGGCTGTTTCCTTGCCTACCGTTCCCTTTCTTACTGGGGGGCAGGTAGCTCCGTCCCACTGGCTTTTTGGCTTTCATGTCAGCCAGTGCTTCTGCCTAGATCTGTCCTGCAGCCCCCAGCACTGGCTGAAGTTGCAATTTTCCCTGTTTAGGCAGCTCGCTAAGGCTTTTCAGCCCAACAAAGATCTCCTGTTCTGTGGGTTGTAGAGGGCTTGGGTAGAGTACTGTATCTGAACCAAAGTCCCAGAGGGGGGATCCCCCAGTCCTCTGGTTGGTTGCATGCTCCTCCTGGGTGAGGCAGTGCCCTGCCTTGTTGCAACTTGCCCTATTTGGTTTATACCCAATGTCCAACCAAACTTACAAAATGAACCTGGTACCTAGTTTGGAATTGTGGAGACCACTTGGCTTCTGCATCTCTCTCGTTGGGAGCTGCTTTCTGGAGCTGCCTCTTATTCGGCCATCTTGGGATCCCCTGGCATTTACAATTCTTAAGGATGTTAATAACTTTCTACCACAAGCTGCTGTATTGCTGTGCTTAACATTTTTTTTTTTTTTTTTTTTTTTTTTTCCTGATGTGACTGGTCTATGTGAGGCAGGTCAGACTAGCAGTAAGTTAGTTTTTAGAGATGAACAGTCATTGAAGAGTAAGCATTGAATGACAAACCCACAAGCTTCCTTACTTTTCCAGACCCCCATGAAGTGTGTTTTGCACAGTCTCCCAGAGATTTCCAGCAGGATTTAAGCACCAGTTCCCCATAGTGTTGTTCATTAATGTACCAGGATTGGCTTCATTCTCTGCTCTGTATTACTGCCCCACTCCCATCTCTTGGGTTATTTCTAGATAAACTTGCACTCAAATCCTTGGTTCAGGGTTTCCTGCAGGAACACAAAATAATGACCTCATGGAGCCATTTAAGGTCATAGCTCACAGAAACTAACTTCATATCCAGATAAAAGGCTGTACAAGAGTGGTAAAGCCTTTCTGCTCTCTATGTCAAAAGCTATATACTTTGCTCTAGAATTTTCTTTTGAACAATACACAATTTTAAAATGAAGATCTAATTGTGTAACATAAAATATCCTTTACCTGACACAGTTTACCAATGAATGCTCTTTCCAAATATTATATAAGATTTTTCTTCCCACATTTTTCTGGTTACCCTTTGCCTTCCCCAACCTCCAAAGCCATTGATTCAATTTTACTAACTGCCTTGGTGTAAGAGAGAAATCACTGTCTAAAAGAAATGTGTCAATTCCATTTGTGAGCAAAATGTCAAAGTCGTGGTAAAAACAGCTCTTGAAAGAGAAGTAATTTTCTTGGATACTGTGAGTTCAGCTTTAAATAGTAATAACAACAACAAAATATCCTAAAGTCAGAGGATACAACATTTACCTATAAATAGCCCATTGGCAAGACAGTAATTTAAGAGCCATAAAACTCTAAATATGAGAATAGGTGAGAATTTATCAGGCTGACAGTGGAGAGGAAAATTGGAAGGACCATAACTGTAAAGGAAGATGCTAAAATAGGATGTACTTCATGGACCAGAAAGGAATTGTCTACTAAAGAGAGCCCAAAATGTGTCCAAATGCAATCCATTAATCAAAAGTGGGAAGCAAGTCAATGTACAACAGGCTTTCTGTTGCCATTCAAGTAAACACTGTGAACTTCCTGCAGGATAGAGTTTTCTAACCTACCATAATCATTCCTGTGAGAGTGTCCCATTAACCTCTGACTCCATGTGGCTCATTGATGAAAAGGAGTGCCACTTATCTGTTAATATTTTGTTCAGTCCTTTACAAATTATGGTGACCCAGGATAGCCATAAGCTCCTGAAAAGAATGGTTTGATCACGTGGATGTACAAAACAGACAGGGGCCTGTGGAAGGAAAAGCTTCCACCTCACATTGCTAATTGAGTGGGGACTAAATGGAATCAACTGAAGATTTTCTCTGACACAAGCCAGCATTGTGAAACTCACAAGTATTATAGAAAGACTGTCTGGGAGTGGGTAAAATATATTGAAATAAAAATAATAAAATGGAGAGTTAACCTTTACTGATCCCTAGTATTTGTTAACATAAAGTCAGAATGATAAAGCTTACATATATTGGTATACAAATTAGGTGTGTTAAACCAGGCATGGTGTAGTAATTATTTTCTAATAAATTAGGCAGTTCCTATAGTAACAAATTTATTCATTTACATAATTTATTAAGTAGCTAATGTGCTGTTCCTGTGTAGATAGGAGGAAGCTCCTGGGTCTAAATACTGTAAATACTCCAGAGTGTTGTCTCTTTTCTTTACTGACAGTCTCATCAAGTTTGAGGATTTAAACTTAATACATATACTGATGAATATCTAACAGATAACTTTAATATGAATCTTACCTCTTATCTCCAGATTTACATATCTGAAAACTTGATATTCCCCTTTGGATCTCCGTATTAGTCTGGGATGGATATATATGTATGTGTGTGTGTGTTAACGTGTGTATATATATATATATATATATATATATATACACACACACACATACACACACATGTGTATATATACATATATGTGTACATATACATATACATATATACATATACATAGAGAAAGAGAAAAGAGAGACATATGGCTGCTGTTCTGCAGCCTCTGCTGGTGATACCCAGGGAAACAGGGTCTGTAGTGGATATCCAGCAAACTCCGGCAGACCTGCAGCATAACAATGTCACTTATCAAAAAAGTAATTGTTAATAGAGCTAACCTACATGACCACTTTCTTCACTGAAAATATAAAGGACATTATTTGGCTTACTCAAAGGTTCCTGGGAACTTTTTTTTTTCTTTAATACTGGGCTTTCTTTTATAGAGTTACACATCTGTTTAATGATCAACATTTTCTAAGCCAGAATCCTTTTGGCTTGTGATCCTGCTTGTAATAAGAAGGTTGAGATTCAGAAGAAATATGTTCATATATCACTTATCAAGTGACCTGCAGCAGAGGGTCATGACTGTTATAAGGAAAACTAACAAACAGAAAGAAATAGCTTCAACATCAACAAAAAGAAAGTCTACACAAAAACCCATCTGAAGGTCACCAACATCAAAGATCAAAGGTGGATAAATCCACAAAGATGAGGAAAAACAAGCACAAAAAGGCTGAAAATTCCAAAAACCAGAATGTCTCTTCAAATCCTCACAACTCCTTGCCAGCAAGGGAACAAAACTGGACAGAGAATGAGTTTGACAAACTGACAGAAGTAGGCTTCAGAAGGTAGGTAATAACAAACTCCTCTGAGCTAAAGGAGCATATTCTAACCCAATGCAAGGAAGCTAAGAACCTGACAAAAGCCTAGAGGAATTGCTAATTCGAATAACCAGTTAAAAGAAGAACATAAATAACCTGATGGAGATGAAAAACACAGCACAAAAATTCAGTGAAGCATACACAAGTATCAGTAGCCAAATTGATCAAGCAGAAGAAAGTATATCAAGATTGAATATCAACTTAATGAAATAGAGTGTGAAGGCAAGATTGGAGAAAAAAGAATAAAAAGGAATAAACAAACCCTCCAAGAAATATGGGACTATTTGAAAAGACCAAACCTACATTTGATTGGTGTAATCAGTACCAATTGATGAAACTGATGGGGAAAATGGAAACAAATTGGAAAACACTCTTCAGGATATTATCCAGGAGAACTTCCCCAACCTAGCAAGAAAGACCAACATTCAAATTAAGGAAATACAGAGAACATCATCAATATAATCCTCAAGAAAAGAAAAACCCCAAGACACATAATTGTCAGATTCACCAATGTTGAAATGAAGGAAAAAATGTTAAGGGCTGCTAGAGAGGAAGGTCGGGTTATCCACAAAGAGAAGCCCATAGACTAACAGTGGATCTCACTGAAGAAACCCTACAAGCCAGAAGAGGGTGGGGGCCAATATTCCACATTCTTGAAGAAAAGTATTTTCAACCTAGAATTTCATATCCAGCCAAACTAAGCTTCATAAGTGAAGGAGAAATACAGTCCTTTAAGAATAAGAAAATGCTGAGAGATGTTTTCACCACCAAGCCTACCTTACAAGGGCTTCTGAAGTAAGCTCTAAATATGGAAAGGAAAAACTGGTACCAGCCACTACAAAAACATACCAAATTGTAAAGACCATTGACACTATGAAGAAATTCTATCAACTAATGGGCAAAATATCCAGCTAGCATCATAATGACAGGATTAAATTCACACATAACAATATTAACCTGAAATGTAAACAGGCTAAATGCCCCAATTAGAAGGCAAGACTGGCAAATTGGATAAAGAGTCAAGACCCATGGGTGTGCTGTTTAGGAGAACCATCTCATGTGCAAACACATAAGCTCAAAATAGAGGGATGGAGGAAGATTTACCAAGCAAATCAAAAGCAAAAAAAGCAGAGTTTGCAATCCTAGTCTCTGATAAAACAGACTTTAAACCAACAAAGATCAAAGAAGACAAGGAGGACATTGTGTAATGGTAAAGGGATCAATGCAACCAGAAGAGCTAACTATTCTAAATATATATGCACCCAACACAGGAGCACCCAGATACATAAAGCAAGTTTTTAGAGACCTACGAAGAGACTTAGATTCCTACACAATAATAATGGGAGACTTTAACACCCCAATGTCAATATTAGACAGATCAATGAGATAGAAAATTAATGTGGATATTCAGGAATTAAACTCAGCTCTGGAAGAAGGGGACCCAATAGACATCTACAGAACTCTTCACCCAAAATCAACAAAATACACACTCTTCACAGCACCACGTCACTCTTATTCTAAAATTGACCACATAACTGGAAGTAAAGCACTCCTCAGCAAAGAACAGAATTATAGCAAATAGTCTGTCAGACCACAATGCAATCAAATTAGAACTCAGGATTAAGAAACTTACTCAAAACCGCACAACTACATGGAAACTGAACAACCTGCTCCTGAATGACTACTGGGTAAATAACAAAGTTAAGGCAGAAATAAAGATGTTCTTTAAAACCAATGAGAACAAAGACACAATGTACCAGAATCTATGGGACACATTTAAAACGGCATGTAAGGGGAAATTTATAGCACTAAATACCCACAAGAGAAAGGAGGAAAGATCTAAAATCCACACCCTAACATCACAATTAACTAGAGAAGCAGCCAGGTGTGGTGGCTCATGCCTGTAATCCCAGCACTTTGGCAGGCTGAGATGGGCAGATCACCTGAGGTCAGGAGTTTGAGACCAGCCTGGCCAACATGATGGAATCCTGACTCTACTAAAAATACAAAAATTAACTGGACGTAGGGCAGGTGACTGTAATCCCAGCTACTTGGGAGGCTGAGGCAGGAGAATCACTTGAACCCAGGAGGTGGAGGTTGCAGTGAGCCAAGATCACCCCATTGCCTTCCAGCCTGAGCAACAGAGCAAGATTCCATTTCAAAAAAAGAAAAGAAAGAAAAAATATATAAGCAGAATAACACTGTGTAAAATTGTTTAAAACAATAAGCGTGCTCTGGAAACAAGACAACAAATTGAGAAACAGTGACTATTTGAGTAATAGTATGTGGATGCTTGAGAAACCAAGAATGCTGAGAAAGTGAGCATACATAATTTGAGGAGCAGAATAGGATAGGTGAGTGACAGATTTATCACCTAAAAGTGGTGAATTGGATAGAAACCAATAGGAAAATCTTCATCTTTACTCTCCTAAGTTTGTAGTCCTGGTTGGGGAAAGTGGCATACCAACCAGTAATTATTTAACAGGGAGATCCTGCAAATGAGAGAGCCACAGAAAGACTGAACAAGTATTTCATATCCCTCACTGACTAAGAAACTCCTTTTATGTACAACAAATACTGTAAAGAGCCTATAAGACGGAGGAAGTCATGGGGCACTTAAAAACAGGCTGAATTTGAATGTACTCTCAAATCCACACAAAATTCGACAAGCAGAGGGTAGAAGCCTTATGAGTTTGGAGTGACTGGCCACAATTTCTGCCTAAATTGTTGAGCAGAAACATCAACAGCCACACACTACAGTAAAGATAGATTTTGAAATTTAAGACTAGGCCAGTTACTTAAAAATATATGTCTGTACAGAGGACTTTAAAATAGTGAAACTACTTTGTATGATATTATAGTGTTGGATAAATGATATTATACATTTTTCCAAACTCATAAACCTTACAACACCAAGTGTAAACTCATATAAATTATAGACTCTGGATGATGATAATGTGTCAACTTAGGTTTATCAATTGGAACAAATGTGCCACTATGATGGGGTATATTCATAATGTGGGAGTCTATGCATATGTGGGAGCAGGGGGCATATGGAAAATCTCTGTACTTCCTGCTCAATTTTGCTGTAAAATTAAGACTATAAAACATGAAATTTATTTTTAAAACAGTCCTAGGAAAACAAATCAGAATTCAGAGTCAATACACTTTATTATCTAAAAGGTCTCATCTTCAGCCCAAAAAAAAAAAGAGACATGCAAAGAAACTAGAAAGTATAACCCATACTCAAAGGGTGGGAGAAAGCAGTTATTAGAATTTGATGTTAAGAGGGCTGACATATTGCTATTTGGTACACAAGGAATTCAAAAATGCTATTATAAATATATCCAAAGTATTAAACTTTGCTCAAATAATTAAAGGAAAATATAATGACAGTGGCTCATCAGAGAATCTCAACAGAAACAGAGATTATACAAAATAGAAATTCTAAAGTTGATAAGTACAATAACTGAAATTAAAATTCACTAGATATGTTAAATAGAAAATTTCAGCTGGCAAAAAAAAAAAAATTACTATGCAGGAAGGAAGATAAACAGGAGTTATCCACAGTGAAGACTAGCAAGAAAAATGTTAGAGGAAAATGAAGAGCTCTGGAGACCTATAAGACAATGTAATGGAAGTCCCTAAAGAAGAAATGAGGATAAAGAGAATGTGACAGAACTGTAAAATGTTAAATGGATATATTAGGATGAAAGAACTAAAATCAATAATTAGTGATTTAGAAAAAGAAAAGCAAACCAAACCCAAATCAAAAAGAAGAATAAAAATATGCCTATCAAAGCTGAAAATTAAGGAATCAGGAGAGGGATATAAAAGGAAATCAAAGCAATCAAAAGTTGGTTTATTGAAAAGACCAATAAAATTTATGCAACTTTTTTGTTAACTAGCAGTGAAGAAGTTAAACCACATAATTTCATTCATATAAAGTTTAAAACTAGATAAAATTATTTAAAGTGATAGAAGTAAAGCTAATGATTGCCTTTCTGAATGATAGTGACTGAAAAGACGCATGAAGGAAAGCTGCTTAAGAGTCTGTAAATGTTTCATTTTTTGTTGTGGTTGTTGTGGATTTTGGCTACATTTGTGTGTTCATGCTTTTAAAATTAATGGAGTTGTATGCTTATGAGTTGTGCACTTTTCTATATGTGTGTTAAAATATTTTGTTAAAATTAAAAAACGGTGGATAGTTTTAAAGAAATACAATTGAAAAGGGAAGTAGAGAATTGGAAGAAATATGTGACTAAAAAAAAAGTTATACAACATGCAACATATGAGAGAAAAAGAGATAGAAACATGAGAGTTAAAATGCAAAGAAAATGGATCAAAGTGAAAAAAGCTTATAACTATTATAGATATTTAATGTGTAATTGTTAATCTGCCAACAAAGCAAACACCAAGCCCATACAGCTTTATGTTTTATCTGTCTCAAGAAACAGAGTTTACTCGAATACAAATCTTCCATAAAAAATAAAGAGGAACATTTTTCACATACATCAAAATGATATATGACATTAAAAACAGTAAAAAGGAGTAGAGGAAAAAATGGAGTATATACTGTGACAAATTGGGAGCCGAATTTATGAAGTAACAGAATTAAGCAGAAAAGGCAAAACAATCTTAGAACTAAAGCACAATGTTGTTTAATGATTTTCTCCAAATATAAGTGTCCTCATTGTTATTTTCTCAAGTTTGATTGTATTTATGTATTAAAGACAAATTTGTGACACTTCACTATAAAGCCAATAGGTAGGGTGAGAAAGCCATTCTTTTAATGATTGAATTATTGCTGGACTCACTGTAGTTGTCATTGTTCAACCATTCTTTTCGTTGCAAGTAAATATTTAATAAAGAATACTGCAATTGGTTTAATTGTAATTCCTCCCAGCATATTGTATCTGTAGCCCTGTATGTTTTAGATAGCTTTCCCATTGTCATAATCATTCTACAGTTTCTTGTTTATCTTCTTTGTGACACAGCCCTCTTGTGACCACAGGTTAAGGTATCTTAGCTCTCGTAGAGTTACTTGGACTAGTTTACATAAAATTTGTGGCTTCCAGTAAAGACTAACATAAATTTTATAAGCAACCTACATCCATCAATAAATTTAAATAATAAAACAAAATTATAAGTAATTAATAGCTGAAGAAAAGATATTCTGATTGAAGACTAGTGAGACATGACAGGATTATATTTGTGTTAAAACTCCATGGCCTTGCTACTATAGAGAAGGAAACCAGAAAATTAACTTGCTTTCATCTGTGGGAGAGAAAAGTCAAGTCTTCCACTATTCTGATAAATTTTTATTTGAAACCATTGTAACTTAGCTGTTTAAATAATGATTATATGTTGCTTGCAAAACAATTTAAAACCCTAGAACTTCCTCTCAGTTATTGTGAATTGAATTTCATTCAGTTCATGTAACCTAGTTACATGATGAGCCTATATCAAGTATAGCATTAAAGAAGCTCATCACAAAATACTGATGGTCTTTGCCAGTTGCTTTGGATGGAAGAACTAATGCAGATCTTCATAGGATATGCTTGTGTATACACATCAGGTAAGGCTATATCCTGATCAGTGCAACTTTACAGAAAACACAGAGGAACTGCTCTTTGTGAGCCTGGCAGCTAAGCAAACAGTCATTCTACTTCATAGAAGGATGTGACATAATTGATCACAACTGCCTTAAAGTTTATGGAGCCAATGTGTTTGCACAAGGGCAGTCATCCGAGCCCTGTTATAAATGAAACATTGTCTGGGCTCTGGAGAGCACATAAGCAAATAACAAGATGCATGCAAATTTAGGCATTACAGCAGGTACTTTACTTCCTAGTGCAAAAACAGCAGAGTTAAATTCATTTATCTCAACCAATGGCCAACGAATTGCCATATCCTTTCAAGTTCACAATGCTTCATTTTTTTTTTAATTTTCTTTTTAATGTTTGTGGGTACATAATAGGTGGATATATTTGGGGGGTATATGAGATCTTTTGATACAGGCATGCAATGTTTAATAAGCCCATCTTGTAAAATGAGGCTTCAGTACACTCAAGGTATCTGTCCCTTGTGTTACAAACCATCCAGTTATACTCTTGTGGTTATTTAAAATGTACAGTTAAAGGGCTGAATGAGGTGGCTCACACCTGTAATCCCAGCATATTGGGAGGCTGAGGCAGGCAGATGGCTTGAGGTCAGGAGTTCAAGACCAGCCTGGATAACATAGTGAAATCCCATCTCTACTAAAAATACAAAAATTAGCTGGGTGTGGTGGTGCACACCTATAGTCCCAGATACTTGGGAGGCTGAGACAGGAGAATTGCTTGACCCTGGGAGGCAGAGGTTGCAGTGAGCCAAGGTTACACAACTGCACTCCACTCTGGGTGACAGAAACTCAACAACAACAAAAAAAGTAAAGAATGAAATGTGTAGTTATTATTGACTATAGTCACCTCATTGTGCTATGAAATCCTAGCTCTTATTTATTATTTCTAATGATTGTTTTTTACCTATTAACAATTCCCACCCTCCACCACTACCCTTCCCAACCTCTAGTAACCATCCTTCTACTCTCTATCCCAGTATGTTCAATTATTTTATTTTTTTTAACTTTTAAGTTTAGGAGCACAAATGCAGGTTTGTTACATAGGTAAACTTGTGTACAGATTATTTCACAGGATTATAATAAACAAAACAGTGTGGTACTGATACAAAAAGGAGACACATAGACCAATGTAACAGAACAGAGAAACCAGAAATAAGACCACAAACCTACAACTATCTAATCTTAGAAAATACTAAAAAATTTGTTTTAATTTTGAGCTCCCACAAATAAGTGAGAACATACAAAGTTTGTCACTCTGTGCCTGACTTATTTCACTTAACATAATGATCTCTAGTTTCATCCATATTGTTGTAAATGACAAAAATTTCATTCTTCTATGGCTGTATAGTACTCCATTGTGTATAACTACCAGATTTTCTTTATTTATCTGTCAATAGACACTTAGTTTGCTTCCAAATCTTGACTGTTGTAAAAAGTGCTGCAACAAACAGGGGAGTACAGCTATCTCTTAAATATACTGATTTCCTTTCTTTTGGGTATATATCCAACAGTAGGATTGCTATATAATATGTTAGCTTTACTTTCAGTTTTTTGAAGAGCCTCCAAACTGTTCTCCATAGTGATTATACTAACTTACATTCTCACCAAGAATGTGTGAGAGTTCTTTTCTCCATATCTTCACCAGTATTTGTTATTGCTTGACTTGGATAAAAGTCATTTTAACTGGGTTGAGATGATATCTCATTGTAGTCTGGATTTATATTTCTCTGATGATCAGTGATGTTAAATACCTTTTAATATCCCTGCCTACTATTTGTAGGTTTTCTTTTGAGAAATGTCTATACAAATCTTTGGCTGATTTTTTAATCAGGTCATTAGATTTTTTTCCTGAGCTCCTTATATATTCTGGTTATCAGTCTCTTGTTACATGGGTAGTTTGCAAATATTTTATCCCATTCCGTGGATTATTTCTTCACTTTATTGTTTTCTTTGCTGTGTAGAAGCTTTTTAACTTGATGGGATGCTATTTGTCCATTTTTGCTTTGGTTGCCTGTGCTTGTGGAGTATTACTCAAGAAATTTTTGCCCAGACCAATGTCCTGGAGAGTTTTCCCAATGTTTTCTTATAGTGCTTTCATAGTTTGAGGTCTTAGATTTAAGACTTTAATCCATTTTTATTTGATTTTTGTTTAAGGAGAGAGATGGGGCTCAAGTTTGATTCTTCTGCCTATGGATATCCACTTTTCCCAGCATCATTTATTGAAGAGTTTGTCTTTTCCCCAATGTATGCTCTTGACACCTTTGTCAAAAATGAGTTCACTGTAGGTGTGCATGTATTTGTTTCTGGTTTCTCTATTCTGTTCTACTGGTCTATGTGTATGTTTCTGTGATAGTATCATGCTATTTCAGTTCCTATGTCTCTGTACTATAATTTAAACTCAGGTAATGGAATTTCTCCAGTTTTGTTCTTTTTGCTCTGGATAGCTCTGGCTATTCTTGGCCTTTTGTGATTCTCTATTAATTGTATAATTGTTTTTTTAATTTTTGTGAAGAATGTAATTGGTATTTTGATAGGGATTGCATTGAATCTGTAGATTACTTTGGTAGTATAGATATTTTGACAATATTCTTCCAATCCATGTACATAAAATATCTTTCCTTTTTTTGCATCCTCTTCAATTTCTTTCATCAGTGTTTTATAATTTGTATTTTAGAGATTTTTCACTTCTTTGGTTTATTCTTAGGTATTTAATTTTATTTGTGGTTATGAAAAATGGGAATCCATTTTTTTTTCTTTTGCAAATTGTTCACTATTGGTATATAGAAGTGCTACTGATTTTTATATGTTTATTTTGTATCCTGTAACTTTATTGAACTTGTTTAGCAGTTGTAATAGTTTTTTGGTGAAATCTAGGTTTTCCCAAACATGAGATCATATCTGTAAAAAGGCTAACTTGACTTTTTCCAGTTTGGATACCCTTTATTTTTTTCTCTTGTCTGATTGTTCTAGCTAAGACTTCCAGTACTGTGTTGAATAACAGCAGTGAGAGTAGGCATCCTTGTTATGTTCCAGATCTAAGAGGAAAGGCTTTCAGTTTTATCATTTATTATGATACTAGCTATGGGTCTGTCATATATGGCTTTTATTATGTTGAGATATTTTCCTTCTATATTTAGTTTTTTTTTTTTTTTAGAATTTTTAATCATGAAAGGATGTTGAACTTTATCAAATGCTTTTTGAACATTAATTGAAATGATCATAGGGTTTTTCTCCCTCATTCCCTTGATATGATGTATCACATTGATTAATTTGTGTATGTTGAGTCATCCTTGCATCCCTGGGATAAATCTCATTTGCTCACGATGAATGATTTTTAAAAATATGTTGTGGAATTCAGTTTGCTAGTATTCTGTTGAGAATTTTTGCATCAGTATTTATCAGAGATATTGCTTATCTTGTACAGGTGTTCAATAGCAATGTGGGCAGCCTGCCCATAGCCATCAGCTATTCTGATTGGGTGAATGCCTCAGTCTAGCAACTGCTCAGCTTCTTCTAACAAAGTAACAGCCAGGAAAACCACTCCTGTGGTTCCATCTCCAATTTCATCATTCAGAGACATGGACAGTTCTACCATCAGTTTGGCAATCTGATGATCAACATCCATCATGCTTAAGATGGTAGTGCCATCATTAGTTACAGTCACATCACCATCCTTAATCACCATCATCTAATCAAGCCCATTTGGTCCAGTTGATGTTCTTACTGTATTTGCTACAGGCTTTGCCACCATTATATGAGACTTGAGGGCCTCAAGTCCCGTAAGACGGGACTTGCGGTCTTGATCCTTGATGATAAGGAAAGGCCACCCATATTCATCGAAGGCAAGGGTCCCCATGGATGCCACGGTGCAGCAGCAGGAGTTACTTTTCCCCAACTGGTGAAACCTTTCCTCTATTTTTAAGGACAGTTGAGTAAGATTGATATTAGTTCTTTTTTAAATATTTTATAGAATTCAGCAGTGAAGCCATTAAATCCCAGACCTTTCTTTACTGGGAGAATTTTTAGTATGGTTTTGATTTTATTACTTTTTATTTTTCTTGTTTTCTTTAGGGCTCAGTCTTGTTGGTTCTATGTGTATGTATTTATCCATTTCTTCTAGATTTTTCAATTTGTTAGCATATAGTTGCTCACACTAATAATCCTCTGAATTTCTATGGTATCAGTTGTAATGTTATGTATTTCATTTCTGATTTTATTTATTTGGGTCTTCTCTCTTTTTTGCTTAATTAGTCTTGCTAAATGTTTGTCAGTTTTGTTTATCTTTTCAAAACACTACCTTTTTTTTTCATTGATCTTTTATCTTTATTATTTCAAATTTATTCTCTGATTTTTATTTTTTCTTCTAATTTTGGGTTTGGTTTTCTCTTTTCTAGTTCTTTGACATGTATAATTAGGTTATTTATTTGAAGTTTTCCTTCTTTTTTATGTAGCCATTTATAGCTATAAATTTTCTTCCTTGTACTGTTTTTGCTGTATCCCTTAGGTTTTGGTACGTTATGCTTCCATTATTATTTGCTTCAGGAAATTTATCAATTTCTTTCTTAATTTCTTCATTGACCTACTTGTTATTCAGGAGCATATTGTTCAATTTCCAAATGTTTGTATAGTTTCCAAAATTGTTCTTGTTATTGATTTCTAGTTTTATTCCATTGCAGTCAGTGAAGATGCTTGATGTTATTTGGATTTTTGTGAATGTTTTAAGACTTGTTTTGTGACCTAACATATGGTCTATTCTGGAGAAAGATTCATGTGGTGAGTGTATTCAAAGAATGTGTATTCATCATTGTATGAAATGTTATGTAGTTCTGTAAGTATCTATTAAGTTCATTTGGCCTTTGGTGTAGATTAAGTCCAATGTTTCATTGTTGAATTTTTTTGCCTGGGAGATTTGTCCAATGCTGAAAGTGAATGTTGAAGTCTCCAGCTATTACTGTATTGGAGTGTATCTCTCTTTAGTTCTAATAATATATGCTTTATATATCTGAGTGCACCAGTGTTAGGTGCATATATATTTAAAATCATACCCTCTTGCTGAGTTGACCCCTTCATCATTATATGGTGACCTTCTTTGTCTTCTTCATACAGTTTTTGTCTTGAAATCTATTTTGTCCAATGTAAATATAGCTACTCCTGTTCTTTTTAATTTTCCATTAGCATGGAATATCTGTTTTAATTCCTGTCTTGAATTTCTTCAAAATAGCTATTTTGAATTCTCTATCTGAAGAGTCGTATGTCTTTTTTTTTCTTCAGGACTGGTCTCTGGTGCCTTATTTAGTCTATTTGGTAAGGTCATGTTTTCCTGGGTGGTGTTGATGCTTGTAAATGTTCTTCAGTGTCTGCCAGTTGAAGAGTTAAGTATTTATTGTAGTTTTCACAGTCTGAGCTTATTTGTGCCTGTCCTCCTTGAGACAGCTTTCCAGATATTCAAATGGACTTGGGTGCCAAGCCCAATAACACTGTGGTTTTTGCAGACTCTTGGAGGCACCCTACCATACAGAATAAGGTCAAAGATCTTATCAAGGGTCTTATCCAACATGTGGTCTTAAATCAGATCTGAAAGAATTTTCTGGATTACTAGGCAGAGACTCATTCTTTTCCCCTACTTACTATCAAATATACAGAGTCTCTCTCTGCACCCCACCTAGAACTAGGGTGTGGTAAAGCAAGCACCCCTGTGGCTACCACCATTAGAACTGTGCCAGGTCAGATCTTAAGCCAGTACAGCACTGGGACTTGTCCAAGGCCCTTCCTTTAAGAGTGTCAAGTTCACACAGGTCCTGGGCATTCCAGAGGTGCTGTCTGGGAGCCAGAGATTAGAGTAAAAGACCTAGCAATTTACCTGATCTTTTATTCTACTATGGCTAAGGTGGCACTCAAACCACGATACGAAGTTCTTCCTGCTCTTCTCTTCAGGAAGAGGAGCCTCTCCCTCGTGGCTACCACTACTACCAGCCCATGGAGAGTTCTGCCAGGTCAACAGTGATGTTCACTAAAAGCCCAAGGACTTTTCTGTTAGCTTATGGTGATTGCTGCCAGGCCTGGGACTCATTCTTCAGGGCAGTGAGATCTTCTCTGGCCCAGGGCAGATCTAGAAATGCTATTTGAGAGTCTAAGGACAGACTGGCTGATTGCAAGGGTCTGCTTATTGCTCTATCCCACTGTGGCTCAGCTGGTACGTGGTTTTCGGTTCTTGTAACGGTGCTTTTCTGTGTGCAGGTAGGTGTTAAAATTCAGTATTCTGGGCCGGGCGCGGTGGCTCAAGCCTGTAATCCCAGCACTTTGGGAGGCCGAGGCGGGTGGATCACGAGGTCAAGAGATCGAGACCATCCTGGTCAACATGGTGAAACCCCGTCTCTACTAAAAATACAAAAATTAGCTGGGCTTGGTGGCGCACGCCTGTAGTCCCAGCTACTCGGGAGGCTGAGGCAGGAGAATTGCTTG